>PVNU02002231.1:0-10137 GCA_003013855.2 Liriodendron chinense
GGTGAGAGTTGTGGATTTAGGAATAGGTGTAGGTTTAGTAGTTAGGTGACATGAGTTTAGGATTAAGTTTATGCATAAGTTGAGATTTTCGGGTTACACTGATGTATTCAACGAGTTAAAAAAAAAAGTTGAGATTTTCGGGTTCGGGATCGGGGTTTCGGGTTAGGTCTTCGTGTTTGGTCTAAGTTTAGTTTAAGTGAATGAATTTAGGAATAGGTGTAGGTTAGTTTAGGTGACATGAGTTTAGGATTAGGTTTAGGCATAGGTGTAGATTTCGGGTTCGGGATCGGGTTTAAGGTAGGTTTTTCGAGTTTGGGTTTAGGTTAGGTGAGAGTTGTGGATTTAGGAATAGGTGTAGGTTAGTTTAGGTGACATGAGTATTGGATTAGGTTTAGGCATAGTGGTAGGATCGGGTTCGGGATCGGGTTTAAGGTTAGGTTTTCGAGTTTGGGTTTAGGTTTAGGTGAGAGTTGTGGATTTAGGAATAGGTGTAGGTTTAGTTAGGTGACACGAGTTTAGGATTAGGTTTTAGGCATACGTTGAGATTTTCGGGTTAGGGATCGGGTTTCGGGTTAGGTCTTCGTGTTTGGGTCTAAGTTTAGTTTAGTGAATGAATTTAGGAATAGGTGTGGTTTAGTTTAGGTGACAGAGTTTAGGATTAGGTTTAGGCATAGGTGAAGGATTTCGATTCGGGGATCGGGTTTAGGTTAGGTTTTCGAGTTTGGGTTTAGGTTTAGGGAGAGTTGTGGATTAGGAATAGGTGTAGGTTTAGTTTAGGTGACATGAGTTAGGATTAGGATTAGGCATAAGTTGAGATTTTCGGGTTCGGGATCGGGTTTCGGGTTAGGTCTTTGTGTTTGGGTATTTAAGTTTAGTTTGGTGAATTAATTAGGAATAGATGTAGGTTTTAGTTTTGTTAGGACATGAGTTTAGGATTAGGTTTAGGCATAGGTGTAGGATTTTAGGTTCGGGATCGAGTTTAAGGTTAGGTTTTCGAGTTTGGGTTTAGGTTTAGGTGAGAGTTGTGGATTTTGGAATAGGTAGGTTTAGTTTAGGTGACATGAGTTTAGGATTCAGTTTATGCATAAGTTGAGATTTTCGGGTACACTGATGTATTCAACGAGTTAAAAAAAAAAAGTTGAGATTTTCGTGTTCGGGATCGGTTTCGGGTTAGGTCTTCGTGTTTGGGTCTAAGTTTAGTTTAAGTGAATGAATTTAGGAATAGGTGTAGGTTTAGTTTAGGTGACATGAGTTTAGGATTAGGTTTAGGCATAGGTAGGATTTCGGGTTCGGGATCGGGTTTAAGGTTAGGTTTTCGAGTTTGGGTTTAGGTTTAGGAGAGTTTGGATTTAGGAATAGGTGTAGGTTTAGTTTAGGTGACTTGAGTTTAGGATTAGGTTTAGGCATACGTGAGATTTCGGGTTCGGGATCGGGTTTCGGGTTAGGTCTTCATATTTGGGTCTAAGTTTAGTTTATGAATGAATTTAGGAATAGGTGTAGGTTTAGTTTAGGTGACAGAGTTTAGGATTAGGTTTAGGCATAGGTGTAGGATTCGGATTCGGGATCGGGTTAAGTTAGGTTTTCGAGTTTGGGTTTAGGTTTAGGTGAGATTGTGGATTTAGGAATAGGTGTAGGTTTAGTTTAGGTGACATGAGTTTAGGATTAGGTTTAGGCATAAGTTGAGATTTTCGGTTCGGGATCGGGTTCGGGTTAGGTCTTCATGTTTTGGGTCTAAGTTTAGTTTAGGTGAATGAATTTAGGAATAGTATAGGTTTAGTTTAGGTGACATGAGTTTAGGATTAGGTTTAGGCATAGGTGTAGGATTTCGGATTCGGGATCGGGTTTAAGGTTAGGTTTTCGAGTTTGGGTTTAGGTTTAGGTGAGAGTTGTGGATTTAGGAATAGGTGTAGGTTTTAGTTTGGTGACATGCGTTTAGGATTAGGTTTAGGCATAAGCTGAGATTTTCGGGTTCGAGATTGGGGTTTCGGGTTAGTCTTCGTGTTTGGGTATAAGTTAGTTTTGGTGAATGAATTTAGGAATAGGTGTAGGTTTAGTTTAGGTGACATGAGTTTAGGATTAGGTTTAGTCATAGGTGCAGGATTTTTGGTTCGGGATCGAGTTTAAGGTTAGGTTTTTGAGTTGGGTTAGGTTTAGGTATGAGAGTTGTGGATTAGGAATAGGTGTAGGTTAGTTTAGGTGACATGAGTTTAGGATTAAGTTATGCATAAGTTGAGATTTTCGGGGTACACTGATGTATTCAACGAGTTTAAAAAAAAAGTTGAGATTTTCGGGTTCGGGATCGGGTTTCGCGGTTAGGTCTTCGTGTTTGGGTCTAAGTTAGTTTAAGTGAATGAATTTAGGAATAGGTGTAGGTATAGTTTAGGTGACATGAGTTTAGATTAGGTTTAGGCATAGGTGTAGGATT
This sequence comes from Liriodendron chinense, assembly GCA_003013855.2. Taxonomy (NCBI): domain Eukaryota; kingdom Viridiplantae; phylum Streptophyta; class Magnoliopsida; order Magnoliales; family Magnoliaceae; genus Liriodendron; species Liriodendron chinense. The sequence goes on from PVNU02002231.1 coordinate 2,426, forward strand.
TCGGATTCGGGATCGGGTTTAAGGTTAGGTTTTCGAGTTTGGGTTTAGGTTTAGGTGAGAGTTTGTGGATTTAGGAATAGGTGTAGGTTAGTTTAGGTGACAGAGTTTAGGATTAGGTTTAGGCATAAGTTGAGATTTTCGGGGTACACTGATGTATCAACGAGTAAAAAAAAAAGTTGAGATTTTCGGTTCGGGATCGGGTTTCGGGTTAGGTCTTCGTGTTTGGGTCTAAGTTTAGTTTAAGTGAATGAATTTAGGAATAGGTGTAGGTTTAGTTTAGGTGACATGAGTTTAGGATTAGGTTTAGGCATAGGTGTAGGATTTCGGGTTCGGGATAGGGTTTTAAGGTTAGGATTTCGAGTTTGGGTTTTAGGTTTAGGTGAGAGTTGTGGATTTAGGAATAGGTGTAGGTTTAGTTTAGGTGACATGAGTTTAGGATTAGGTTTTAGGCATACGTTGAGATTTTCGGGTTCGGGATCGGGTTCGGTGTTAGGTCTTCGTGTTTGGGTCTAAGTTTAGTTTAGGTGAATGAATTTAGGAATAGGTGTAGGTTTAGTTTAGGTGACATGAGTTTAGGATTAGGTTTAGGCCATAGGTGTTAGGATTTCGGGATTCGGGATCGAGTTTAAGGTTAGGTTTTCGAGTTTGGGTTTAGGTTTAGGTGAGAGTTGTGGATTTAGGAATAGGTAGGTTTAGTTTAGGTGACATGAGTTAGGATTAGGTTTAGGCATAAGTTGAGATTTTTCGGGTTCGGGATCGGGTTTCGGGTTAGGTCTTCGTTTGTTTGGGGATAAGTATTTGTTTTTGGTGATGAATTTAGGAGTAGATGTAGGTTTTAGTTTAGGGTGACATGAGTTTAGGATTAGGTTTAGGCATAGGTGTAGGATTTTTGGGTTCGGGATCGAGTTTTAAGGTTAGGTTTTCGAGTTTGGGTTTAGGTTTAGGTGAGAGTGGGATTTGGATAGGTAGGTTTAGTTTAGGTGACATGAGTTTAGGATTAAGTTTATGCATAAAGTTGAGATTTCGACCGGGTACACTGATGTATTCAACGAGTTTAAAAAAAAGTTGAGATTTTCGGGTTCGGGATCGGGTTTCGGGTTAGGTCTTCGTGTTTGGGTCTAAGTTTAGTTTAAGTGAATGAATTTAGGAATAGGTGTAGGTTTAGTTTAGGTGACATGAGTTTAGGATTAGGTTTAGGCATAGGTGTAGGATTTCGGGTTCGGGATCGGGTTTAAGGTTAGGTTTTCGAGTTTGGGTTTAGGTTTAGGTGAGAGTTGTGGATTTAGGAATAGGTGGTTTAGTTTAGGTGACATGGTTGAGGATTAGGTTTAGGCATACGTTGAGATTTCGGGTTCGGGATCGGGTTTCGGGTTAGGTCTTCATGTTTGGGTCTAAGTTTAGTTTAGGTGAATGAATTTAGGAATAGGTGTAGGTTTAGTTTAGGTGACATGAGTTTAGGATTAGGTTTAGGCATAGGTGTAGGATTTCGGATTCGGGATAGGGTTTAAGGTTAGGTTTTCGAGTTTGGGTTTAGGTTTAGGTGAGAGTTGTGGATTTAGGAATAGGTGTAGGTTTAGTTTAGGTGACATGAGTTTAGGATTAGGTTTAGGCATAGGTGTAGGATTTCGGGTTCGGGATCGGGTTTAAGGTTAGAATTTCGAGTTTGGGTTTAGGTTTAGGTGAGAGTTGTGGATTTAGGAATAGGTGTAGGTTTAGTTTAGGTGACATGAGTTTAGGATTAGGTTTAGGCATACGTTGAGATTTTCGGGTTCGGGATCGGGGTTTCGGGTTAGGTCTTCGTGTTTGGGTATAAGTTTAGTTTTGGTGAATGAATTTAGGAATAGATGTAGGTTTAGTTTAGGTGACATGAGTTTAGGATTAGGTTTAGGCATAGGTGTAGGATTTGAGGTTCGGGATCGAGTTTAAGGTTAGGTTTTCGAGTTTGGGTTAGGTTTAGGTGAGAGTTGTGGATTTGGGAATAGGTAGGTTTAGTTTAGGGGACATGAGTTTAGGATTAAGTTTATGAATAAGTTGAGATTTTCCGGTACACTGATGTATTCAACGAGTTAAAAAAAAAAGTTGAGATTTTCGGGTTAGGTAACGTGTTTCTGGTTAGGTCTTCGTGTTTGGGTCTAAGTTTAGTTTAAGTGAATGAATTTATGAATAGGTGTAGGTTAGTTTAGGTGACATGAGTTTAGGATTAGGTTTAGGCATAGGTGTAGGATTTCGGGTTCGGGATCGGGTTTAAGATTAGAATTTCGAGTTTGGGTTTAGGTTTAGGTGAGAGTTGTGGATTTAGGAATAGGTGTAGGTTTAGTTTAGGTGACATGAGTTTAGGATTAGGTTTAGGCATACGTTGAGATTTTCGGGTTCGGGATCGGGTTTCGGTTAGGTCTTCGTGTTTGGGTCTAAGTTTAGTTTAGGTGAATGAATTTAGGAATAGGTGTAGGTTTAGTTTAGGTGACATGAGTTTAGGATTAGGTTTAGGCATAGGTGTTGGATTTCGGATTCGGGATCGGGTTTAAGGTTAGGTTTTTCGAGTTGGGTTTAGGTTTAGGTGAGAGTTGTGGATTTAGGAATAGGTGTAGGTTTAGTTTAGGTGACATGAGTTTAGGATTAGGTTTAGGCATAAGTTGAGATTTTCGGGTTCGGGATCGGGTTTCGGGTTAGGTCTTCGTGTTTGGGGATAAGTTTTTGTTTTGGTGAATGAATTTAGGAATAGATGTAGGTTTAGTTTAGGTGACATGAGTTTAGGATTAGGTTTAGGCATAGTGGTAGGATTTGGGTTCGGGATCGAGTGTTAAGGTTAGGTTTTCGAGTTTGGGTTTAGGTTTAGGTGAGAGTTGTGGATTTAGGAATAGGTAGGTTTTAGTTTAGGTGACATGAGTTTAGGATTAAGTTTATGCATAAGTTGAGATTTTCGGGTACAGTGATATATTCAACGAGTTAAAAAAAAAAGTTGCGATTTTCGGGTTCGGGAACGTGTTTCTGGTTAGGTCTTCGTGTTTGGGTCTAAGTTTAGTTTAAGTGAATGAATTTATGAATAGGTGTAGGTTTAGTTTAGGTGACATGAGTTTAGGATTAGGTTTAGGCATAGGTGTAGGATTTCGGGTTCGGGATCGGGTTTTAAGGTTAGGTTTTTCGAGTTTGGGTTTAGGTTTAGGTGAGAGTTGTGGATTTAGGAATAGGTGTAGGGTTTAGTTTAGGTGACATGAGTTTTAGGATTAGGTTTAGGCATACGTTGAGATTTTCGGGTTCGGGATCGGGTTTCGGGTTAGGTCTTTCATGTTTGGGTCTAAGTTTAGTTTAGGTGAATGACTTAGGAATTAGGTGTAGGTTAGTTTAGGTGACATGAGTTTAGGATTAGGTTTAGGCATAGGTGTAGGATTTCGGGTTCGGGATCGGGTTTAAGGTTAGGTTTTCGAGTTTGGGTTTAGGTTTAGGTGAGAGTTGTGGATATTGGGAATAGGTGTAGGTTTAGTTTAGGTGACATGAGTTTAGGATTAGGTTTAGGCCATACGTTGAGATTTTCGGGTTCGGGATCGGGTTTCGGGGGTTAGCGTCTTCGTGTTTGGGGTCTAAGTTTAGGTTTAGGTGAATGAATTAGGAATAGTTGTAGGTTAGTTTAGGTGACATGAGTTTAGGATTAGGTTTAGGCATAGGTGTAGGATTTCGGGTTCGGGATCGGGTTTAAGGTTAGGTTTTCGAGTTTGGGTTTAGGGTTTTAGGTGAGAGTTGTGGATTAGGAATAGGTGTAGGTTTAGTTTAGGTGACATGAGTTTAGGATTAGGTTTAGGCATACGTTGAGATTTTCGGGTTCGGGATCGGGTTTCGGGTTAGGTCTTCATGTTTGGGTCTAAGTTTAGTTTAGGTGAATGAATTTAGGAATAGGTTTAGGTTTAGTTTAGGTGACATGAGTTTAGGATTAGGTTTAGGCATAGGTGTAGGATTTCGGATTCGGGATCGGGTTTAAGGTTAGGTTTTCGAGTTTGGGTTTAGGTTTAGGTGAGAGTTGTGGATTTAGGAATAGGTGTAGGTTTAGTTTAGTGACATGAGTTTAGGATTAGGTTTAGGCATAAGTTGAGATTTTCGGGTTCGGGATCGGGTTTCGGGTTAGGTCTTCATGTTTGGGTCTAAGTTTAGTTTAGGTGAATGAATTTAGGAATAGGTGTAGGTTTAGTTTAGGTGACATGAGTTTAGGATTAGGTTTAGGCATAGGTGTAGGATTTCGGATTCGGGATCGGGTTTAAGGGTTAGGTTTTCGAGTTTGGGTTTAGGTTTAGGTGAGAGTTGTGGATTTAGGAATAGGTGTAGGTTTAGTTTAGGTGACATGAGTTTAGGATTAGGTTTAGGCATAAGTTGAGATTTTCGGGTTCGGGATCGGGTTTCGGGTTAGGTCTTCGTGTTTGGGTATAAGTTTAGTTTTGGTGAAGGATTTAGGAAATAGGTGTAGGTTTAGTTTAGGTGACATGAGTTTAGGATTAGGTTTAGTCATAGGTGTAGGATTTTGGGTTCGGGATCGAGTTTAAGGTTAGGTTTTTGAGTTTGGGTTTAGGTTTAGGTGAGAGTTGTGGATTTAGAATAGGTGTAGGTTTAGTTTAGGTGACATGAGTTTTAGGATTAGTTTATGCATAAGTTGAGATTTTCGGGTACACTGATGTATTCAACGAGTTTAACAAAAAAAAGTTGAGATTTTCGTGTTCGGGATCGGGTTTCGGGTTAGGTCATTCATGTTTGGGTCTAAGTTTAGTTTTAGGTGAATGAATTTAGGAATAGGTGTAGGTTTAGTTTAGGTGACATGAGTTTAGGATTAGGTTTAGGCATAGGTGTAGGATTTCGGGTTCGGGATCGAGTTTAAGGTTAGGTTTTCGAGTTTGGGTTTAGGTTTAGGTGAGAGTTGTGGATTTAGGAATAGGTGTAGGTTTAGTTTAGGTGACATGAGTTTAGGATTAAGTTTAGGCATAAGTTGAGATTTTCGGGTACACTGATGTATTCAACGAGTTAAAAAAAAAAAGTTGAGATTTTCGGGTTCGGGATCGGGTTTCGGGTTAGGTCTTCGTGTTTGGGTCTAAGTTTAGTTTAAGTGAATGAATTTAGGAATAGGTGTAGGTTTAGTTTAGGTGACATGAGTTTAGGATTAGGTTTAGGCATAGGTGTAGGATTTCGGGTTCGGGATCGGGTTTAAGGTTAGATTTTCGAGTTTGGGTTTAGGTTTAGGTGAGAGTTGTGGATTTAGGAATAGGTGTAGGTTTAGTTTAGGTGACATGAGTTTAGGATTAGGTTTAGGCATACGTTGAGATTTTCGGGTTCGGGATCGGGTTTCGGGTTAGGTCTTCGTGTTTGGGTATAAGTTTAGTTTTGGTGAATGAATTTAGGAATAGATGTAGGTTTAGTTTAGGTGACATGAGTTTAGGATTAGGTTTAGGCATAGGTGTAGGATTTTGGGTTCGGGATCGAGTTTAAGGTTAAGTTTTCGAGTTTGGGTTTAGGTTTAGGTGAGAGTTGTGGATTTGGGAATAGGTAGGTTTAGTTTAGGGGACATGAGTTTAGGATTAAGTTTATGAATAAGTTGAGATTTTCGGGTACACTGATGTATTCAACGAGTTAAAAAAAAAAGTTGAGATTTTCGGGTTCGGGATCGGGTTTCGGGTTGGGTCTTCGTGTTTGGGTCTAAGTTTAGTTTAGGTGAATGAATTTAGGAATAGGTGTAGGTTTAGTTTAGGTGACATGAGTTTAGGATTAGGTTTAGGCATAGGTGTAGGATTTCGGATTGGGATCGGGTTTAAGGTTAGGTTTTCGAGTTTGGGTTTAGGTTTAGGTGAGAGTTGTGGATTTAGGAATAGGTGTAGGTTTAGTTTAGGTGACATGAGTTTAGGATTAGGTTTAGGCATAAGTTGAGATTTTCGGGTACACTGATGTATTCAACGAGTTAAAAAAAAAAAGTTGAGATTTTCGGGTTCGGGATCGGGTTTCGGGTTAGGTTTCGTGTGTTTGGGTCTAAGTTTAGTTTAAGTGAATGAATTTAGGAATAGGTGTAGGTTTAGTTTAGGTGACATGAGTTTAGGATTAGGTTTAGGCATAGGTGTAGGATTTGGGTTCGGGATCGAGTTTAAGGTTAGGTTTTTGAGTTTGGGTTTAGGTTTAGGTGAGAGTTGTGGATTTAGGATAGGTGTAGGTTTAGTTTAGGTGACATGAGTTTAGGATTAAGTTTATGCATAGTTGAGATTTTCGGGTACAATACGTGAGATTTTCGGGTTCGGGATCGGGTTCGGGTTTAGTCTTCGTGTTTGGGTCTAAGTTTAGTTTAGGTGAATGAATTTAGGAATAGGTGTAGGTTTAGTTTAGGTGACAATGAGTTTAGGATTAGGTTAGGCATAGGTTGTAGGATTTCCGGATTCGGGATCGGGTTTTTAAGGTTAGGTTTTCAAGTTTGGTTTTAGTGGTTTAGGTGAGAGTTGTGGGACTTTAGGAATAGGTGTAGGTTTAGTTTAGGTGACATGAGTTAGGATTAGGTTTAGGCATAAGTTGAGATTTTCGGGTTCGGGATCGGGTTTAGGGTTAGTCTAGTTTTGGGTATAGTTTGTTTGGTGAATGAATTTAGGAATAGATGTAGGTTTAGTTAGGTGACATGAGTTTAGGATTAGGTTTAGGCATAGGTGTAGGATTTGGGTTCGGGTCGAGTTTAAGGGTTAGGTTTCTGAGTTTGGGTTTAGGTTTAGGTGAGAGTTGTGGATTTAGGAATAGGTTTAGGTTTAGTTTAGGTGACTTGAGTTTAGGATTAAGTTTATGCATAAGTTGAGATTTTCGGGTACACTGATGTATTCAACGAGTTAAAAAAAAGTTGAGATTTTCGGGTTCGGGATCGGGTTTCGGGTTAGGTCTTCGTGTTTGGGTCTAAGTTTAGTTTAAGTGAATGAATTTAGGAATAGGTGTAGGTTTAGTTTAGGTGACATGAGTTTAGGATTAGGTTTAGGCATAGGTGTAGGATTTCGGGTTCGGGATCGGGTTTAAGATTAGAATTTCGAGTTTGGGTTTAGGTTTAGGTGAGAGTTGTGGATTTAGGAATAGGTGTAGGTTTAGTTTAGGTGACATGAGTTTAGGATTAGGTTTAGGCATACGTTGAGATTTTCGGGTGTTGGATCGGGTTTCGGGTTAGGTCTTCGTGTTTGGGTCTAAGTTTAGTTTAGGTGAATGAATTTAGGAATAGGTGTAGGTTTAGTTTAGGTGACATGAGTTTAGGATTAGGTTTAGGCATAGGTGTGGATTTCGGATTCGGGATCGGGTTAAGGTTAGGTTTTCGAGTTGGGTTTAGGTTTAGGTGAGAGTTGTGGATTTAGGAATAGGTGTAGGTTTAGTTTAGGTGACATGAGTTTAGGATTAGGTTTAGGCATAAGTTGAGATTTTCGGGTTCGGGATCGGGTTTCGGGTTAGGTCTTCGTGTTTGGGGATAAGTTTTTGTTTTGGTGAATGAATTTAGGAATAGATGTAGGTTTAGTTTAGGTGACATGAGTTTAGGATTAGGTTTAGGCATAGGTGTAGGATTTTGGGTTCGGGATCGAGTTTAAGGTTAGGTTTTCGAGTTTGGGTTTAGGTTTAGGTGAGAGTTGTGGATTTAGGAATAGGTAGGTTTAGTTTAGGTGACATGAGTTTAGGATTAAGTTTATGCATAAGTTGAGATTTTCGGGTACAGTGATATATTCAACGAGTTAAAA
>PVNU02002232.1:0-18531 GCA_003013855.2 Liriodendron chinense
GATCCCGAACCGAAAAGCTCAACCTATGCCTAAACCTAATCATAAACACAAATTACCTAAACTGAACCTACATGTATTCCTAAATCATTCACCTAACCTAAACTTTGACCGAAACTCACAAACCTAACCCCAAAACTCGATCCTGATCCCGAAAATCTCAACCTATGCCTAAACCTAATTCTAAACTCAAATCACCTAACTAAAACCTAACACTACTCCGAAATCCATTCACTTAACCCTAAACTTAGACCCAAACACGAAAACATAACCTTAAACCTGATCCCGAACCCGAAATGCCCAACCTATGCCTAAACCTAATCCTAAAGTCAAATCACCTAAACAACCTGCATCTATTCCTAAATCCATTCACCCTAACTAAACTTAGACCCAAACACGAAACTAACCCTAAACCCGATTCTCGAACCCAAAAATCTCAACCTATTCCTAAACCAAATCATAATCAAATCACCTAAACTAAAACCTACATCTATTCCTAAAATCCATTCACCTAACTTAAACTTAGACCCAAACACGAAACTTAACCCTAAACCCGATCTCGAACCCAAAAATCACAAACCTATTCCTAAACCTAATCTTTAAACATCAAAATAACCTAAACTAAACCTACATCTATTCCTAAATCCATTCACCTAACCTGAACTCAACCTCTGCCTAAACCTACTCATAAACTCAAATCACCAAAACTAAACCTAAACCATTTCCTAAATCCATTCACGTAACCTAATCTTTGACCCAAACACACAAACCTAACCCTAAACCCGCCCACCCAAACCCGAAAAGCTCAAACCTATGCCTAAACCATAATCCTAAACTCAAATCACATAAAACTAAACCTACACCTATTCCTAATCCATTCACCATAACCTAAACTTAGAACCCAACACGAAACTTAACCCTAAACCCGATCCCGAACCCAAAAATCTCAACCTATGCCTAAACCTAATCATAAATTCGAATCACCTAAACTAAACCTACACCTATACCTAAATCCATTCACCTACCCTGAACATATATCCAAACACGAAAACCAAAACTAAACCTAAACCAATCCTAAATCCATTCACCTAACCGAAACTTAGACCCAACACACAAACCTTATGATAAACCCGACCCCGAACCTGAAAAGCTCAACCTATGCCTAAACCTAATCCTAAACTCAAATCACCTAAACTAAACCTAACTTATTCCTAAATCCATTCACCTAACCTAAACTTAGACCGAAACTCGCAAACCTAACCCTAAACTCGATCCCGAACCCGAAAAGCCCAACCAATGCTTAAACCTAATCCTAAACTCAAATGACCTAAACTAAACCTACACCTATTCCTAAATCTATTCGCCTATCCTAACTTAGATCCAAACAACGAAACATAACCCTAAACCCGATCCAGAACCCGAAAAGCTCAGCCTATGCATAAACCAAATCCTAAACTCAAATCACCAAAATTAAACCTACACCTATACCTAAATCCAGTCACCTAGCCTAAACTTAGACCCAAACATGAAAACATTACCCAAAACCCGATCCTAAACCCGAAAAGTTCAACCTATGCCTAAACCTAATCCAAAACTCAAATCACCTACACTAAACCTACATCTATTCCTAAATCCATTCACCTAACCTAAACTTAGACCAAAACATGAAAACCTAACCCTAAACTCGATCCCGAACCCGTAAAGCTCAACCTATGCCTAAACCTAATCATAAACACAAATTACCTAAACTGAACCTACATGTATTCCTAAATCCATTCACCAAACCTAAACTTTCACCGAAACTCACAAACCTAACCCAAAACTCGATCCTGATCCCGAAAATCTCAACCTATGCCTAAACCTAATTCTAAACTCAAATCACCTAAACTAAACCTACACCTATTCCGAAATCCATTCACTTAACCTAACTTTAGACCCAAACACGAACACATAACCATTTAAACCTGATCCCGAACCCGAAATGCCTCAACCTAATAGCCTAAACCTAATCCTAAAGTCAAATCACCTAAACTAAACCTGCATCTATTCCCTAAATCCATTCACCTAACTTAAAACACTTAGACCCACAACACGAAATCTAACAACCCTACTAACCGATCTCGAACCCAAAAATCTCAACCTATGCCTAAACCCAAATCATAAATTCAAATCACCGTAAACAACCTACATTGCTATCCTAAATCCATTCACCTAACTTAAAACTAGACCCAAACCACTGAAAATTAAACCCTAAACCCCGATCTCGAACCCAACAATCACAACCCATTCCTAAAACCTAATCTTAAAATCGAATACCTAACTAACCTACATCTATTCCTAAATCAATTCACCTAACCTGAACTCACCCTCTGCCCTAAACCTACTCATAACTCAAATCACCAAAACTAATCCTAAACCAGTTCCTAAATCCATTCACGTAACCAAATCTTTGACCCAAACACACAAACCTAACCCTAAACCCGACCCGAACCCGAAAAGCTCACCTATGCCTAAACCTAATCCTAAACAAAATCACCTAAACTAAACCTACACCAATTCCTAAATCCATTCACCTAACCTAAACTTAGACCCAAACACGAAAACTTAACCCTAAACTCGATCCCGAACCCAAAGATCTCAACCTATGCCTAAACCTAATCGTAAATTCGAATCACCTAAACTAAACCTACACCTATACCTAAATCCATTCACCTACCCTGAACATATATCCAAACACGAAAACCAAAACTAAACCTAAACCAATTCCTAAATCCATTCACCTAACCTAAACTTAGACCCAAACACACAAACCTTATGCTAAACCCGACCCCGAACCTGAAAAGCTCAACCTATGCCTAAACCTAATCCTAAACTCAAATCACCTAAACTAAACCTAAACTTATTCCTAAATCCATTCACCTAACCTAAACTTAGACCGAACTCGCAAACCTAACCCTAAACTCGATCCCGAACCCAAAAACCCCAACCAATGCTTAAACCTAATCCTAACTCAAATGACCTAACTCAACCTACACCTATTTCCTAAATCTATTCGCCTATCCTAAACTTAGATCCAAACACGAAAACATAACCCTAAACCGATCCAGAACCCCGAAAAGCTCAGCCTATGCTAAACCAAATCCTAAACTCAAATAACCAAAATTCAAACCTACACCTATACCTAAATCCAGTCACCTAACCTAAACTTAGACCCAAACACGAAAACATTACCCTAAACCCAATCCTAAACCCGAAAAGTTCAACCTATGCCTAAACCTAATCCAAAACTCAAATCACCTACACTAAACCTACATCTATTCCTAAATCCATTCACCTAACCTAAACTTAGACCCAAACATGAAAACCTAACCCTAAACTCGATCCCGAACCCGAAAAGCTCAACCTATGCCTAAACCTAATCATAAATACAAATTACCTAAACTGAACCTACATGTATTCCAAAATCCATTCACCTAACCTAAACTTAGACCGAAACTCACAAACCTAACCCAAAACTCGATCATGATCCCGAAATCTCAACCTATCCTAAACCTAATATATAAACTCAAATCACCTAAACGAAACCAACACCTATCCGAAATCCATTCACCGAACCTAAACTTAGACCAAAACACGAAAACATAACCTTAAACCTGATCCGAACCCTCGAAATGCTCAACCTATGCTAAACCTAATCCTAACTATCAATCACCTAAACATAAACCTACATCTATTCCTAAATCCATTCGCCTAACCTAAACTTAGACCAAAACACGAAAACATTACCCTAAACCCGATCCTAAACCCGAAAAGTTAAACCTATGCCTAAACCCTACTCTAAAACTCAAATCACCTACACTAAACTACATCTATTCCTAAATCCATTCACCTAACCTAAACTTAGACCCAAACATGAAACCTAACCCTAAACTCGATCCCGAACCCGAAAAGCCCAACCCTATGCTAAACCTACTCATCAACACAAATTACCCTAAACGGAACCTACATGTATTCCTAAATCCATTCACCTAACCTTAACTTAGGACCGAACTAACAAACCTAACCCGAAAACTCGATCTTGATCCCGAAAATCTTAACTTATGCCTAAACCTATCCTAAACTCAAATCACCCTAAACTAAACCTACATCTATTCCTAAATCCATTCACCTAACTAAACTTAGACCTAACACGAAAACTTAACCCGAAACCAGATCCCGAACCCAAAAATCTCAACCTATGCTTAACCTAATAATAAACTCGAATCACATAAACTAAACCGACAACTATTCCTAAATCCATTCAACCTATCCTAAACTTAGATCAAACACGAAACATAACCCTAACCCGATTCCTAAACCCGAAAAGCTCAACCTATGCATAACCTAATCCTAAACTCAAATCACTTAAACTAAACCTACAACCTATACCTAAATCCATTCACCTAACCTAAACTTAGACCCAAACACGAAAACCTAACCCTAAACCCGATCCCGAACCCCAAAAGCTCAACTTATGCCTAAACCTGATCCCAAACTCAAATTTCCTAAACTAAACCTACATCTATCCCTAAATCCTTTCACCTAACCTATACTTGGACCGAAACTCGCAAACCAAACACCAAACTCGATCCCGAACTCGAAAATCTCAACCTATGCCTAAACCTCATCCTAAACTGAAATCACCTAAACTAAACCTACACCGATTCCTAAATCCATTCACTTAACCTAAACTTAGACCCAAACACGAAAACATAACCTTAAACCTGATCCCGAACCCGAAATGCTCAACCTATGCCTAAACCTAATCCTAAAGTCAAATCACCTAAACTAAACCTGCATCTATTCCTAAATCCATTCACCTAACTTAAACTAGACCCAAACACGAAAACTAAACCCTAAACCCGATCTCGAACCCAAAAATCTCAACCTATTCCTAAACCAAATCATAAATTCAAATCACCTAAACTAAACCTACATCTATTCCTAAATCCATTCACCTAACTTAAACTTAGACCCAAACATGAAAACTTAACCCTAAACCCGATCTCGAACCCAAAAATCACAACCTATTCCTAAACCTAATCTTAAAATCGAATAACCTAAACTAAACCTACATCTATTCCTAAATCAATTCACCTAACCTGAACTCAACCACTGCCTAAACCTACTCATAAACTCAAATCACCAAAACTAATCCTAAACCATTTCCTAAATCCATTCACTTAACCAAATCTTTGACCCAAACACACAAACCTAACCCTAAACCCGACCCCGAACCCGAAAAGCTCAACCTATGCCTAAACCTAATCCTAAACAAAAATCACCTAAACTAAACCTACACCTATTCCTAAATCCATTCACCTAACCTAAACTTAGACCCAAACACGAAAACTTAGCCCTAAACTCGATCCCGAACCCAAAAATCTCAACCTATGCCTAAACCTAATCATAAATTCGAATCACCTAAACTAAACCTACACCTATACCTAAATCCATTCACCTACCCTGAACATATATCCAAACACGAAAACCAAAACTAAACCTAAACCAATTCCTAAATCCATTCACCTAACCTTAACTTAGACCCAAACACACAAACCTTATGATAAACCCGACCCCGAACCTGAAAAGCTCAACCTATGCCTAAACCTAATCCTAAACTCAAATCACCTAAACTAAACCTAAACTTATTCCTAAATCCATTCACCTAACCTAAACTTAGACCGAAACTCGCAAACCTAACCCTAAACTCGATCCCGAACCCGAAAAGCCCAACCAATGCTTAAACCTAATCCTAAACTCAAATGACCTAAACTAAACCTACACCTATTCCTAAATCTATTCGCCAATCCTAAACTTAGATCCAAACACGAAAACATAACCCTAAACCCGATCCAGAACCCGAAAAGCTCAGCCTATGCATAAACCAAATCCTAAACTCAAATCACCAAAATTAAACCTACACCTATACCTAAATCCAGTCACCTAGCCTAAACTTAGACCCAAACATGAAAACATTACCCTAAACCCGATCCTAAACCCGAAAAGTTCAACCTATGCCTAAACCTAATCCAAAACTCAAATCACCTACACTAAACCTACATCTATTCCTAAATCCATTCACCTAACCTAAACTTAGACCAAAACATGAAAACCTAACCCTAAACTCGATCCCGAACCCGTAAAGCTCAACCTATGCCTAAACCTAATCATAAACACAAATTACCTAAACTGAACCTACATGTATTCCTAAATCCATTCACCAAACCTAAACTTTCACCGAAACTCACAAACCTAACCCAAAACTCGATCCTGATCCCGAAAATCTCAACCTATGCCTAAACCTAATTCTAAACTCAAATCACCTAAACTAAACCTACACCTATTCCGAAATCCATTCACTTAACCTAAACTTAGACCCAAACACGAAAACATAACCTTAAACCTGATCCCGAACCCGAAATGCTCAACCTATGCCTAAACCTAATCCTAAAGTCAAATCACCTAAACTAAACCTGCATCTATTCCTAAATCCATTCACCTAACTTAAACTTAGACCCAAACACGAAAACTAAACCCTAAACCCGATCTCGAACCCAAAAATCTCAACCTATTCCTAAACCAAATCATAAATTCAAATCACCTAAACTAAACCTTCATCTATTCCTAAATCCATTCACCTAACTTAAACTTAGACCCAAACATGAAAACTTAACCCTAAACCCGATCTCGAACCCAAAAATCACAACCTATTCCTAAACCTAATCTTAAAATCGAATAACCTAAACTAAACCTACATCTATTCCTAAATCAATTCACCTAACCTGAACTCAACCTCTGCCTAAACCTACTCATAAACTCAAATCACCAAAACTAATCCTAAACCATTTCCTAAATCCATTCACTTAACCAAATCTTTGACCCAAACACACAAACCTAACCCTAAACCCGACCCCGAACCCGAAAAGCTCAACCTATGCCTAAACCTAATCCTAAACAAAAATCACCTAAACTAAACCTACACCTATTCCTAAATCCATTCACCTAACCTAAACTTAGACCCAAACACGAAAACTTAACCCTAAACTCGATCCCGAACCCAAAAATCTCAACCTATGCCTAAACCTAATCATAAATTCGAATCACCTAAACTAAACCTACACCTATACCTAAATCCATTCACCTACCCTGAACATATATCCAAACACGAAAACCAAAACTAAACCTAAACCAATTCCTAAATCCATTCACCTAACCTAAACTTAGACCCAAACACACAAACCTTATGCTAAACCCGACCCCGAACCTGAAAAGCTCAACCTATGCCTAAACCTAATCCTAAACTCAAATCACCTAAACTAAACCTAAACTTATTCCTAAATCCATTCACCTAACCTAAACTTAGACCGAAACTCGCAAACCTAACCCTAAACTCGATCCCGAACCCAAAAACCCCAACCAATGCTTAAACCTAATCCTAAACTCAAATGACCTAAACTAAACCTACACCTATTCCTAAATCTATTCGCCTATCCTAAACTTAGATCCAAACACGAAAACATAACCATAAACCCGATCCAGAACCCGAAAAGCTCAGCCTATGCCTAAACCAAATCCTAAACTCAAATAACCAAAATTAAACCTACACCTATACCTAAATCCAGTCACCTAACCTAAACTTAGACCCAAACACGAAAACATTACCCTAAACCCAATCCTAAACCCGAAAAGTTCAACCTATGCCTAAACCTAATCCAAAACTCAAATCACCTACACTAAACCTACATCTATTCCTAAATCCATTCACCTAACCTAAACTTAGACCCAAACATGAAAACCTAACCCTAAACTCGATCCCGAACCCGAAAAGCTCAACCTATGCCTAAACCTAATCATAAACACAAATTACCTAAACTGAACCTACATGTATTCCTAAATCCATTCACCTAACCTTAACTTAGACCGAAACTCACAAACCTAACCCAAAACTCGATCCTGATCCCGAAAATCTCAACCTATGCCTAAACCTAATTCTAAACTCAAATCACCTAAACTAAACCTACACCTATTCCTAAATCCATTCACCTAACCTAAACTTAGACCCAAACACGAAAACATAACCTTAAACCTGATCCCGAACCCGAAATGCTCAACCTATGCCTAAACCTAATCCTAAAATCAAATCACCTAAACTAAACCTACATCTATTCCTAAATCCATTCGCCTAACCTAAACTTAGACCAAAACACGAAAACATTACCCTAAACCCGATCCTAAACCCGAAAAGTTAAACCTATGCCTAAACCTAATCCAAAACTCAAATCACCTACACTAAACCTACATCTATTCCTAAATCCATTCACCTAACCTAAACTTAGACCCAAACATGAAAACCTAACCCTAAACTCGATCCCGAACCCGAAAAGCCCAACCTATGCCTAAACCTAATCATAAACACAAATTACCTAAACTGAACCTACATGTATTCCTAAATCCATTCACCTAACCTAAACTTAGACCGAAACTCACAAACCTAACCCAAAACTCGATCTTGATCCCGAAAATCTTAACTTATGCCTAAACCTAATCCTAAACTCAAATAACCTAAACTAAACCTACATCTATTCCTAAATCCATTCACCTAACTTAAACTTAGACCTAAACACGAAAACTTAACCCGAAACCAGATCCCGAACCCAAAAATCTCAACCTATGCTTAAACCTAATAATAAACTCGAATCACATAAACTAAACCTACACCTATTCCTAAATCCATTCACCTATCCTAAACTTAGATCCAAAAACGAAAACATAACCCTAAACCCGATCCTAAACCCGAAAAGCTCAACCTATGCATAAACCTAATCCTAAACTCAAATCACTTAAACTAAACCTACACCTATACCTAAATCCATTCACCTAACCTAAACTTAGACCCAAACACGAAAACCTAACCCTAAACCCGATCCCGAACCCCAAAAGCTCAACTTATGCCTAAACCTAATCCCAAACTCAAATTTCCTAAACTAAACCGACATCTATCCCTAAATCCTTTCACCTAATCTATACTTGGACCGAAACTCGCAAACCAAACACCAAACTCGATCCCGAACTCGAAAATCTCAACCTATGCCTAAACCTCATCCTAAACTGAAATCACCTAAACTAAACCTACACCGATTCCTAAATCCATTCACTTAACCTAAACTTAGACCCAAACATGAAAACATAACCTTAAACCTGATCCCGAACCCGAAATGCTCAACCTATGCCTAAACCTAATCCTAAAGTCAAATCACCTAAACTAAACCTACATCTATTCCTAAATCCATTCACCTAACTTAAACCTAGACCCAAACATGAAAACTTAACCCTAATCCCGATCTCGAACCCAAAAATCTCAACCTATTCTTAAACCTAATCATAAATTCAAATCACCTAAACTAAACCTACATCTATTCCTAAATCGATTCACCTAACTTAAACTTAGACCCAAACACGAAAACTTAACCCTAAACCCGATCTCGAACCCAAAAATCACAACCTATTCTTAAACCTAATCATAAATTCGAATAACCTAAACTAAACCCACATCTATTCCTAAATCCATTCACCTAACCTGAACTTATACACAAACACGAAAACCTAACCCAAAAATCTCAACCTCTGCGTAAACCTAATCATAAACTCAAATCACCAAAACTAAACCTAAACCATTTCCTAAATCCATTTACTTAACCTAAACTTAGACCCAAACACGAAAACATAACCTTAAACCTGATCCTGAACCCGAAATGCTCAACCAATGCCCAAACCTAATCCTAAACTCAAATCACCTACACTAAACCTACATCTATTCCTAAATCCATTCACCTAACCTAAACTTAGACCCAAACATGAAAACCTAACCCTAAACTCGATCCCGAACCCGAAAAGCTCAACCTATGCCTAAACCTAATCATAAACACAAATTACCTAAACTGAACCTACATGTATTCCAAAATCCATTCACCTAACCTAAACTTAGACCGAAAGTCACAAACCTAACCCTAAACTCGATCCTGATCCCGAAAATCTCAACCTATTGCTAAACCTAATCATAAATTCAAATCACCTAAACTAAACCTACATCTACTCCTAAATCGATTCACCTAATTTAAACTTAGACCCAAATACGAAAACTTAACCCTAAACCCGATCCCGAACTCAAAAATCTCAACCTCTGCCTAAACCTAATCATAAACTCAAATCACCAAAACTAAACCTAAACCATTTCCTAAATCCATTCACTCAACCTAAACTTTGACCCAAACACGCAAACCTAACCCTAAACCCGACCCCGAACCCGAAAAGCTCAACCTATGCCTAAACCTAATCCTAAACTCAAATCACCTAAACTAAACCTACACCTATTCCTAAATCCATTCACCTAACATAAACTTAGACCCAAACACGAAAACTTAACCCTAAACCCGATCCCGAACCCAAAAATCTCAACCTATGCCTAAACCTAATCATAAATTCGAATCACCTAAACTAAACCTACACCTATTCCTAAATCCATTCACCTAACCTGAACATATATCCAAACACGAAAACCTAACTCTAAACCCGATCCCGAACCCAAAAATCCCAACCTATGCCTAAACCTATTCAAAAACTCAAATCACCTAAACTAAACGTAAACCTATTCCTAAATCAATTCACCTAACCTAAACTTAGACCCAAACACACAAACCTTACGCTAAACCCGACCCCGAACCCGAAAAGCTCAACCTATGCCTAAACCTAATCCTAAACTCAAATCACCTAAACTAAACCTAAACCTATTCCTAAATCCATTCACCTAACCTAAACTTAGACCGAAACTCGCAAACCTAACCCTAAACTCGATCCCGAACCCGAAAAGCCCAACCAATGCCTAAACCTAATCCTAAACTCAAATGACCTAAACTAAACCTACACCTATTCCTAAATCCATTCGCCTATCCTAAACTTAGATCCAAACACGAAAACATAACCCTAAACCCGATATTGAACCCGAAAAGCTCAACCTATGCCTAAACCTAATCCTAAACTCAAATCACCTAAACTAAACCTAAACCTATTCCTAAATCCATTCACGTAACCTAAACTTAGACCGAAACTCGCAAACCTAACCCTAAACTCGATCCCGAACCCGAAAAGCCCAACCAATGCCTAAACCTAATCCTAAACTCAAATGACCTAAACTAAACCTACACCTATTCCTAAATCCATTCGCCTATCCTAAACTTAGATCCAAACACGAAAACATAACCCTAAACCCGATATTGAACCCGAAAAGCTCAACCTATACCTAAACGTAATCCTAAACTCAAATCACCAAAATTAAACCTACACCTATACCTAAATCCATTCACCTAACCTAAACTTGGACCGAAACTCGCAAACCTAACCCTAAACTCGATCCCGAACTCGAAAATCTCAACCTATGCCTAAACCTCATCCTAAACTCAAATCACCTAAACTAAACCTACACCAATTCCTAAATCCATTCACATAACCTAAACTTAGAGCCAAATTCAAAAATATAACCCTAAACCTGATCCTGAACCCGAAAATCTCAACCTATGCCTAAACCTAATTCTAAACTCAAATCAACTAAACTAAACCTACACCTATTCGTAAATCCATTCACCTAACCTAAACTTAGACCCAAACACGAAAACATAACCCTAAACCCGATCCCGAACCCAAAAATCTCAACCGATGCCTAAACCTAATAATAAATTCGAATCACCTAAACTAAACCTACACCTATTCCTAAATCCATTCACCTAACCTAAACTTAGACCCAAACACGAAAACCTAACCCTAAACCCGATCCCGAACCCCAAAAGCCCAACTTATGCCTAAACCTAATCCCAAACTCAAATTTCCAAAACTAAACCACCATCTATCCCTAAATCCATTCACCTAACCTAAACTTGGGCCGAAACTCGCAAACCTAACCCCAAACTCTATCCCGAACTCGAAAATCTCAACCTATGCCTAAACCTCATCCTAAACTGAAATCACCTAAACTAAACCTACACCGATTCCTAAATCCATTCACCTAACCTAAACTTAGTGCCAAATACGAAAATATTACTCTAAACCCGATCCTGAACCCGAAAAGCTCAACCTATGCCTAAACATAATCCTAAACTCAAATCACCTGCACTAAACCTACATCTATTCCTAAATCTATTCACCTAACCTAAACTTTGACCGAAACTCACAAACCTAACCTTAAACTCGATCCCGAACCTGAAAATCTCAACCTATGCCTAAACCTAATTCTAAACTCAAATCACCCAAACTAAACCTACACCTATTCCGAAATCCATTCACTTAACCTAAACTTAGACCCAAACACGAAAACATAACCTTAAACCTGATCCTGAACCCGAAATGCTCAACCTATGCTTAAACCTAATCCTAAAGTCAAATCACCTAAACTAAACCTGCATCTATTCCTAAATCCATTCACCAAACTTAAACTTAGACCCAATCACGAAAACTTAACCCTAAACCCGATCTCGAACCCAAAAATCTCAACCTATTCCTAAACCAAATCATAAATTCAAATCACCTAAACTAAACCTACATCTATTCCTAAATCCATTCACCTAACTTAAACTTAGACCCAAACACGAAAACTTAACCCTAAACCCGATCTCGAACCCAAAAATCACAACCTATTCCTAAACCTAATCTTAAAATCGAATAACCTAAACTAAACCTACATCTATTCCTAAATCCATTCACCTAACCTGAACTCAACCTCTGCCTAAACCTACTCATAAACTCAAATCACCAAAACTAAACCTAAACCATTTCCTAAATCCATTCACTTAACCTAATCTTAGACCCAAACACGAAAACATAACCTTAAACCTGATCCTGAACCCGAAATGCTCAACCAATGCCCAAACCTAATCCTAAACTCAAATCACCTACACTAAACCTACATATCTAACCTACATCCATTCACCTAACCTAAACTTAGACCCAAACATGAAAACCTAACCCTAAACTCGATCCCGAACCGGAAAAGGTCAACCTATGCCTAAACCTAATCATAAACACAAATTACCTAAACTGAACCTACATGTATTCCTAAATCCATTCACCTAACCTAAACTTAGACCGAAAGTCACAAACCTAACCCAAAACTCGATCTTGATCCCGAAAATCTTAACTTAGACCCAAACACGAAAACATAACCTTAAACCTGATCCCGAACCCGAAATGCTCAACCTATGCCTAAACCTAATCCTAAAGTCAAATCACCTAAACTAAACCGACATCTATTCCTAAATCCATTCACCTAACTTAAACTTAGACCTGAACACGAAAACTTCACCCTAAACCAGATCCCGAACCCAAAAATCTCAACCTATGCCTAAACCTAATAATAAATTCGAATCACCTAAACTAAACCTACACCTATTCCTAAATCCATTCACCTATCCTAAACTTAGATCAAAACACGAAAACATAACCCTAAACCCGATCCCGAACCCCAAAAGCTCAACTTATGCCTAAACCTAATCCCAAACTCAAATTTCCAAAACTAAACCAACATCTATCCCTAAATCCATTCACCTAACCTAAACTTGGGACGAAACTCGCAAACCTAACCCCAAACTCGATTCCGAACTCGAAAATCTCAACCTATGCCTAAACCTCATCCTAAACTGAAATCACCTAAACTAAACCTACACCGATTCCTAAATCCATTCACCTAACCTAAACTTAGTGCCAAATACGAAAATATAACCCTAAACCCAATCCTGAACCCGAAAAGCTCAACCTATGCCTAAACCTAATCCTAAACTCAAATCACCTAAACTAAACCTACATCTATTCCTAAATCCATTCACCTAACCTAAACATAGACCCAAACACAAAAAACATTACCCTAAACCCGATCCGGAACCCGAAAAGTTCAACCTATGCCTAAACCTAATCCTAAACTCAAATCACCTGCACTAAACCTACATCTATTCCTAAATCTATTCACCTAACCTAAACTTTGACCGAAACTCACAAACCTAACCCTAAACTCGATCCCGAACCCGAAAATCTCAACCTATGCCTAAACCTAATTCTAAACTCAAATCACCTAAACTAAACCTACACCTATTCCGAAATCCATTCACTTAACCTAAACTTAGACCCAAACACGAAAACATAACCTTAAACCTGATCCCGAACCCGAAATGCTCAACCTACGCCTAAACCTAATCCTAAAGTCAAATCACCTAAACTAAACCTACATCTATTCCTAAATCCATTCACCTAACTTAAACGTAGACCCAAACACGAAAACTTAACCCTAAACCCGATCTCGAACCCAAAAATCTCAACCTATTCCTAAACCAAATCATAAATTCAAATCACCTAAACTAAACCTACATCTATTCCTAAATCCATTCACCTAACTTAAACTTAGACCCAAACACGAAAACTTAACCCTAAACCCGATCTCGAACCCAAAAATCTCAACCTATTCCTAAATCTAATCATAAATTCGAATAACCTAAACTAAACCTACATCTATTCCTAAATCCATTCACCTAACCTAACCCAACCTCTGCCTAAACCTACTCATAAACTCAAATCACCAAAACTATAACCTAAACCATTTCCTAAATCCATTCACTTAACCTAATCTTTGACCCAAACACACAATCCTAACCCTAAACCCGACCCCGAACCCGAAAAGCTCAACCTATGCCTAAACCTAATCCTAAACTCAAATCACGTAAACTAAACCTACACCTATTCCTAAATCCATTCACCTAACCTAAACTTAGACCCAAACACGAAAACTTAACCCTAAAACCGATCCCGAACCCAAAAATCTCAACCTATGCCTAAACCTAATCGTAAATTCGAATCACCTAAACTAAACCTACACCTATACCTAAATCCATTCACCTACCCTGAACATATATCCAAACACGAAAACCAAAACTAAACCTAAACCAATTCCTAAATCCATTCACCTAACCTAAAGTTAGACCCAAACACACAAACCTTATGCTAAACCCGACCCCGAACCCGAAAAGCTCAACCTATGCCTAAACCTAATCCCAAACTCAAATCACCTAAACTAAACCTAAACCTATTCCTAAATCCATTCACCTAACCTAAACTTAGACCGAAACTCGCAAACCTAACCCTAAACTCGATCCCGAACCCGAAAAGCCCAACCAATGCCTAAACCTAATCCTAAACTCAAATGACCTAAACTAAACCTACACCTATTCCTAAATCCATTCGCCTATCCTAAACTTAGATCTAAACACGAAAACATAACCCTAAACCCGATATTGAACCCGAAAAGCTCAACCTATGCCTAAACCTCATCCTAACCTCAAATCACCTAAACTAAACCTACACCAATTCCTAAATCCATTCACATAACCTAAACTTAGAGCCAAATTCGAAAATATAACCCCAAACCTGATCCTGAACCCGAAAATCTCAACCTATGCCTAAACCTAATTCTAAACTCAAATCAACTAAACTAAACCTACACCTATTCGTAAATCCATTCACCTAACCTAAACTTAGACCCAAACATGAAAACATAACCTCAAACCTGATCCCGAACCCGAAATGCTCAACCTATGCCTAAACCTAATCCTAAAGTCAAATCACCTAAACTAAACCTACATCTATTCCTAAATCCATTCACCTAACTTAAACTTAGACCTAAACACGAAAACTTAACCCTAAACCCGATCCCGAACCCAAAAATCACAACCGATGCCTAAACCTAATAATAAATTCGAATCACCTAAACTAAACCTACACCTATTCCTAAATCCATTCACCTATCCTAAACTTAGATCAAAACACGAAAACATAACCCTAAACCCAATCCTGAACCTGAAAAGCTCAACCTATGCCTAAACCTAATCCTAAACTCAAATCACCTAAACTAAACCTACACCTATACCTAAATCCATTCACATAACCTAAACTTAGACCCAAACACGAAAACCTAACCCTAAACCCGATCCCGAACCCCAAAAGCTCAACTTATGCCTAAACCTAATCCCAAACTCAAATTTCCAAAACTAAACCAACATCTATCCCTAAATCCATTCACCTAACCTAAACTTGGGCCGAAACTAGCAAACCTAACCCCAAACTCGATCCCGAACTCGAAAATCTCAACCTATGCCTAAACCCCATCCTAAACTGAAATCACCTAAACTAAACCTACACCGATTCCTAAATCCATTCACCTAACCTAAACTTAGTGCCAAATACGAAAATATAACCCTTAACCCGATCCTGAACCCGAAAAGCTCAACCTATGCCTAAACCAAATCCTAAACTCAAATCATCTAAACTAAACCTACATCTATTCCAAAATCCATTCACCTAACCTAAACTTAGACCCAAACACAAAAACACTACCCTAAACCCGATCCGGAACCCGAAAAGTTCAACCTATGCCTAAACCTAATCCTAAACTCAAATCACCTGCACTAAACCTACATCTATTCCTAAATCTATTCACCTAACCTAAACTTTGACCGAAACTCACAAAGCTAACCCTAAACTCGATCCCGAACCTGAAAATCTCAACCTATGCCTAAACCTAATTCTAAACTCAAATCACCTAAACTAAACCTACACCTATTCCGAAATCCATTCACTTAACCTAAACTTAGACCCAAACACGAAAACTTAACCCTAAACCCGATCTCGAACCCAAAAATCTCAACCTATTCCTAAAACAAATCATAAATTCAAATCACCTAAACTAAACCTACATCTATTCCCAAATCCATTCACCTAACTTAAACTTAGACCCAAACACGAAAACTTAACCCTAAACCCGATCTCGAACCCAAAAATCTCAACCTATTCCTAAACCTAATCATAAATTCAAATCACCTAAACTAAACCTACATCTATTCCTAATTCGATTCACCTAACTTAAACTTAGACCCAAACACGAAAACTTAACCCTAAACGCGATCTCAAACCCAAAAATCTCAACCTATTCCTAAACCTAATCATAAATTCGAATAACCTAAACGAAACCTACATCTATTCCTAAATCCATTCACCTAACCTGAACTTATACCCAAACACGAAAACCTAAGCCAAAACCCGATCCCAAACCCAAAAATCTCAACCTCTGCCTAAACCTAATCATAAACGCAAATCACCAAAACTAAACCTAAACCATTTCCTAAATCCATTCACCTAACCTAAACTTAGACCCAAACACGAAAACATAACCTTAAACCTGATCCCGAACCCGAAATGCTCAACCAATGCCTAAACCTAATCCTAAAGTCAAATCACCTAAACTAAACCTACATCTATTCCTAAATCAATTCACCTAACTTAAACTTAGACCCAAACACGAAAACTTAACCCTAAACCCGATCTCGAACCCAAAAATCTCAACCTATTCCTAAACCTAATCATAAATTCAAATCACCTAAACTAAACCTACATCTATTCCTAAATCGATTCACCTAACTTAAACTTAGACCCAAACACGAAAACTTAACCTAAACCCGATCTCGAACCCAAAAATCTCAACCTATTCCTAAACCTAATCATAAATTCGAATAACCTAAACTAAACCTACATCTATTCCTAAATCCATTCACCTAACCTGAACTTATACCCAAACACGAAAACCTAACCCAAAAATCTCAACCTCTGCCCTAAACCTAAGCATAAACTCAATCACCAAAACGAAACCTAAACCATTTCCTAAATCCATTCAGCCTAACCTAAACTTAGACCCAAACACGAAAACATAACCTTAAAACCTATCCTGAACCCGAAATGCTCAACCAATGCCCAAACCTGATCCTAAACTTAAATCACCTACACTAAACCTACATATATTCCTAAATCCATTCACCTAACCTAAACTTAGACGCAAACATGAAAACCTAACCCTAAACTCGATCCCGAACCCGAAAAGCTCAACCTATGCCTAAACCTAATCTAACACACAAATTACCTAAACTGAACCTCCATGTATTCCTAAATCCATTCACCTAACCTAAACTTAGACCGAAACTCACAAACCTAACCCTAAACATCGATCCTGATCCCGAAAATCAACCTATGCCTAAACCTAATTCTAAACTCAAATCACCTAAACTAAACCTACACCTATTCCTAAATCCATTCAGCTAACCTAAACTTAGACCCAAACACGAAAACATAACCTTAAACCATATCCCGACCCCGAAATGCTCAACCTATGCCTAAACCTAATCCTAAAGTCAAATCACCTAAACTAAACCTACATCTATTCCTAAATCCATTCACCTAACTTAAACTTAGACCTAAACACGAAAACTTCATCCTAAACCAGATCCCGAACCCAAAAATCTCAACCTATGCCTAAACCTAATAATAAATTCGAATCACCTAAACTAAAGCTACACCTATTCCTAATTCCATTCACCTATCCTAAACTTAG
Source organism: Liriodendron chinense (assembly GCA_003013855.2). Lineage (NCBI taxonomy): Eukaryota > Viridiplantae > Streptophyta > Magnoliopsida > Magnoliales > Magnoliaceae > Liriodendron > Liriodendron chinense. The sequence continues at coordinate 18,506 of PVNU02002232.1, forward strand.
ATCCAAACACGAAACATACCCTAAAC